>MDKI01097194.1:0-10613 GCA_005239505.1 Nicotiana paniculata | reverse complement strand
CTGCCACAGATATCTGCCCCATCTGTACTTCAATATTTTTAATAGCTGCATCATGAACATTTATTCTTCCTCCAAGAACTAAATACTCCAGTACGTACATGTAACATGTCATTATTAACTCACAGGCTTTAGTCGTCAAAGGTGGTAGCGAAATAATAAGTATTTTTCTTTCCTTAATCATAGGTTCGAGTTCGAATTTAAATATAAATACGTCTTTGGTAGAAAGCGTTTTATCCGAAATTGACATCCTCTGACGCGAATTCAAATTAATTGACCCCAAAGCGAAAACCGGACTCAGAATAGAAAACCAAAAACAAAATTAACTCACGGGTTTTAGCTGACTTAACAAGTATGTGCCAAAAATAGAATAAAAAAGTAGTGTTTCCCGTTTGCCCACAAATTAAGGATTGGCCCTGTCTGTCACGTGAGTTAAAGACAGAAGAAAAATGTTTAGGCCTATTATTAGCATAACGAAATGAGATCTTTAAGTTGTCTGTCTCTTTGTCTTTGGTATTTGATCATATGTTTTACTAAATGCAACATTATGGAAACTCAGACAATAAATTGGAACTAGAGATTGAGTCCTTATAGTAAATAGAAGAAACAGAGAAACAAAGCTCGAGTGAGCTGCTCTTGTTGTCACCTTAGCAAAAGGGAAAAAGAAGAAGAAGATACTCTTCTCGTTTTCTGCGAATAGAGAAAGAAAGAAAGGGAAAAGAGCATTAGATTCCAAGTGTATTTTAGTAGTTGCGATTCTACTTTTATTTAGAATTTTTTATCTCACCAAAATTTGTTTTTCTTTCTTGTTTTATTATTCACCAGTTCATATAGTTCCAAAAGAATTGAGAAAAAAGTGGACATATTCAACAAATAATACCAGCTCTACAAAGTATTAACTATTTCCATCGCAATCTAGTATATGGTCTATTGTATATAACCTTATCTAATATTGCATCGAATGGATTCGGTTGCATGCTACTAACATTTTGCCAACTGTTTCACTTTTGGTACGTTCATATCATTGTCATCGATAATCCTTTTATATTTACTCTTACAATTAACTTATTTTTATGCGTAAAATGGGTAGTATATGAGTCCAACAGAGAATGATCTTATTTAATTTTGGATAGTATATGAGTTAAATTTGACCTTTTCACTGTAATAAATTCCATGGTCTAAACTTGAAGTTTCCAACTTGTAATATTATTTACTCCGTAATTTTCATTTATTTATCTCGAGTGATTAACTGATGAAGATTTTCAAGAGGTATAATATTCAGAAGATATATATATATATATAATAGGGGATTTTCTAATTAATTGTACTTTGTAGCAACTTTGTGAGGCAAAAGGAATAAAGCTCAAAACTTCAAAGTGCAAAGTAAGTTTACCTCCAAAAAGAAGGGTAACCATTTGAATAACAGCTCTAAAAAGAAGGAAAAACTATGGCTTCAGTAATGAGGATAATTCCAAGTTGGGAGGTCAAAATGTGCTTTTAACTTTGACAGACTTTACTAATTGCACTTCAACATTACCAATAAGTATTAAGTTTTGATTTTGTATTAGTAACTTATTTAGGTACCACTGGGTCCTTTGCCATATTAAACAAATAATAAAAAAAATTGTGTCCATCTTTTCATGTAAGATAGGATTGCATGTCATTTTGCAATAATAACTAAAAGATGACAAAATTAAAGATATTAAAAGAAGAACCCCCATTCCCAAGATTTTCTTTTAGACCCAAACATCCCTATGTGACTATGTTCATAAGCGCTCAACAGTGTGTGTCCCAGTAGTCAGTCAAACGAGTTCAAAATCACGAGGTAGTCGAAAAAATATATAAAATTTGTGTATAATATATAAATATATATATTCATAAAAAGTATATAAAAATATTTTTTTATTTATTATTATGTTAAAAACAGTTATATAATATCATTTTCGGATGATTTGATTATGTCAAGAAGGCCAAGTTGAACTCTACAGCGCGACCTCGGAATCAGAACAGGCTGTTGAATGGGCCCTGTTATAGGACGGCTGTTCTTTTCCGGTCGGCCCAAATTCCAAAACTTTGCACCTTCACCTTCGCTGTAGTAAACCCCAAAAAGGATAAGATGATCCTTATATTATGTTCTTCTTTCATCTTCTTTTTTTATATAGTAATAACAATGTGATTTGTGATCTCAGTCACTATCTCAAAGATATTAAGTAATTACTTTTTATTATAGGATTTATTATATACTCCATCTGTTTCAATTTATGTTAACTTGTTTGATTGGGCAGATAGTTTAAAAAAAATAAATATTTTTAAAATTTGTTATCCTAAACAAATCAAAATGGGATCCAGAATATTTGTGTGATTATAAAAGCTTTTCATTAAGAGTAAAATTGAAAGTTTAAGCTAAATTATTTTTAAATTTAAAAGAGTTTATTTTTTTTAAAATTAAATAAAAAGAAAATAGGTTCACGTAAATTGGAACGGAGAGAGTAGTACGTGTCTTATAGATTTGAATAACCTTCACACTTAACGAGTAACTATCATGTGCTATACCACTAATCTACAAGGTACAAGACTAGTTGACTGACAAATTGTTTTATCTTTGAGCATGGTCAGTGCACTTCTTTCAATAGTTAAAATAGAAATATATAGAGCCAAAAAAAGAAATTCAAACATCTCAAGAGAAGTAAATAATTACAAGAAGTGGTAACTATTTTTCTATTTCTGTTATATAAAAAAGGAAAGACCATCGATCAAGGGCATATATATCATTTCAGAAAAATTCTTATTTTTGCAAAAGGTACTGCATGCAAATATTCATTTGGAACGTTCATTTTCTTATTTGGTAAAATTTTTAATTTTGGTTTAGTCAACTAGAAGTTTCCACAGAAAAAGTAAACTTAATTTTTATATAATAGAGCAACAAAAAAAATATCGGTAAATATTTATAAGATTTTCGTATTTACTATACTATTTTAAAGCAATTTAAAATTAAAATGAACTAATTATAAATTGTAATCTCCAATATTATTTTCTGTCCGTAATTAAATGGATATAACAATAATTGATTTATTTATAAAAAAGTTCATTAAACCCTGACAAATAATAGTTTAAGACTATAATATTATACCCATATAGTCTACTAGAGAAAAGGAAAATACAATGGTGAAAAAGAGGATGCAGCTATAAGACGAGAGAAGAAAAAGGCCGAGCATATATTACCAGACACCACCAGTGTTGGAACTTTACTGGAAAAAGGCTTTAAAAAACATAAACGGCGGAGCCAGAGTTTTTATTAAAAAGATCAAAATATAAAAAAATAAACTCATTAAAAAGTTAAAGGGTATCAATACATAATATATATGTGGCACCACCGCCGAAAAGCATCACAAAAAAATTACTCAATTGTATTACATGCGACCTACAGTTAAAAAATTATAAGAATTCTTCGATTAAGAAAAAAATTTAGCGGCAAATTCACTAGTATAAAAACATAAAAGAAAGCAGGTTGACGTACAGTTAAAAATTTCGCACAAACGGAATTCTTTGATGGGTTTTTGAAGTGATTTACACAATTAAATATTAATAGAGTAATAAAGCAAGAGATTCTGAGCTAGAGTCTCTACACAATTAAAAATATTCGCATGTAATATGGAGGGTGTTGAACATGAAGTTAATTAATAAAAGTGTTTTTCTAATTGTTTAAGATCTCAAAATAAAGCGATTGACCAATCTCTATCCTAGAAATTCATGCCCTTAAAATTTAATTAACGGCAAAAGGGTTCTTATTTTTAAACTTGCCGCTATTTTTAACAACGTTTAAGTAAAAAATAATTTATACATTAATCAAATTATCTATAAGAGAATTACGAATAAATCCTATATTATATAATAAATATTAAATCATATTAAACTACTCCATATTGATAGCGTAAAAAATAATGACGTATATAAATAAAAATAATATTATTAATATATTTTAATATCTTGTAGCAAATAACTTACCTTATTTTTATGCTATAAGCATATAAAATTTCAACTCTTAGGGGTCATTAGGTTATAAGGATATGGGATAATATAGAACGTGAGATAATTTTATTCTACTTTTGATTGAATTTTTTAATTATAGCATATATAAGCAACCGCCATAATTGTGGTTATCGATTACGAGTTCAAACATTTAAATAGCTTTTACTTAGATATGTATTTATATTATAAATTTATTAAATATGTATATATAATTACTACCATCGCAATAATTAAGATATGCTAGGGTTTGGTGGCAAATTCATAAGTCATATGAGATAATAATCTTGAGATTATGAATCCACGTAAAACAATAAAATAATATTTCTCCATATATATTTTCCCAAAATCTTTTAAAGCTATGGTAAAGTTAAAATTTTATTTAAATTTATTGGTGTAAAATCAAACATATAGTTTCTATATTATACCTCACATATTATATATTAGTTCAAAAAATTAAACTATCGTTCAAATGAATTCAATATTTTTATAATATAATCTAACCATAAGGTGTTGACAAAATAAAAAAGGAGGTTAGAACTATCGTACATGAAAATAGGAGGAGGTTTCCGATTCCAAATTTTGGTAAGTCGTGAGAAATAGTGGCAGTGGCACACTGCTTCTTTCAGTGTGTGTGTGTGTGAAAAAAGGATCGTCACCATTAAAGCCAAAAACCTCTCACGAAACCTGCTTTGGTCCCCCATGTTCTTTCTCCTTGACTGCATGCAGCTGCACTAAATGCTTTCCCTCTGTCTCCTACTGTTTTGTCAACTACCTTCCATTTTTCTCTTCTAATTCCAGCTTTTTTAGCTACACACTCCATTTATTGTTTTAATTTTATAGTCCTTAATTATTCTGCTTCTTCTTTTTCCCAAGTTTTGGTCTGTTCCTCTTCTTTTTAATATTCTCCTTCTCCCAAGAAAAAAAGAACATTCCTTTAATTAGCCATTATAGGCTATTTATTCACATTTCTTAAATGGGGTTTTGGCATGATTCAAGAATGTCAAAAAGTTTTAGTTGACTAGCTAGTTTTGGAAATTTCACTCTATTCGGAGAACTGTAAAATGGGTTTCTTGAAGTTTTTTGTGATAGTGTTAGTTATATGGGGTTTCTTTATAGCAAATAGTTACCAGTTATTACAGTCTTATGAAACTCAAGCTTTACTTCAGTTGAGAAAACACTTAGAATATCCAATTCAGCTTGATGTTTGGGAGAATTACAATGGAGACTTTTGCAGCTTGACTTCAACACTGCATATGAGTATTACCTGTCAAGACAACTCTGTTACTGAGCTCAAAATTAAAGGAGATAAGTTGGTTAAGTTAAATGAATTTCATGGATTTGCAGTTCCAAGTCAAACATTATCTGAGGGTTTTTCAATTGATTCTTTTGTTACAACTTTGACAAGGTTAAATAGTTTAAAGGTTCTTACTTTAGTTTCTCTTGGTATTTGGGGACCCCTACCTGATAAAATTCATAGGTTATCTTCACTTGAACTTTTGGATATGAGTTCAAATTTTCTCTTTGGTTCTGTTCCTTTTCAGATGTCAAGATTGATAAAGCTTCATACTTTAACATTTGATGGCAATTTTTTCAATGACACTGTTCCTGATTGGTTGGATTCGTTAACCAATCTTACTATTTTAAGCTTGAAAAATAACAGATTGAAGGGTCAGTTTCCAATTTCAGTGTCTAGAATTACAACCCTCACTGACATTGTTCTGTCACACAATGTGATTTCTGGTAAATTACCAGATTTAACTGCCTTGTCTAAATTGCTTTTATTGGATTTAAGGGAAAATCACTTGGATTCTGAACTGCCACCTTTGCCTAAAGGAGTTACCACAGTTCTTCTAAGCAGTAATGCTTTTTCGGGTGAAATCCCGGTAGAATTTGGCAGACTGGATCAACTCCAACACCTTGATCTGTCAAATAATTCTCTAGTTGGAATGCCGCCTGCTGACTTATTCTCTCTGCCAAACATCAGTTACTTGAATTTAGCATCAAATGTTCTTAGTGGTTCACTTCCTGATCATCTTAGTTGTGGGGGTGAACTTGGTTTTGTTGATATTTCTGATAATAGATTGGTTGGTAGGCTTCCTTCTTGTTTGAACACCATTTCGGATAAGCGAATTGTTAAGGTTGGTGGAAATTGCTTGTCTCTTGAAACTCAATATCAGCATTCAGAGGGCTATTGCAAACAAGCGAAGAAACATATCAAAGGAAAAGAAATAGCATTATTGGCAGGTGTTATTCTGGGAATTGCAATTGTTGTGGTGTTTCTGTTAGTTGGGTTTCTCATCTTTTGTAGAAGAAAAAATGAAAGTAACACGGTGGATCAGCACATCTTTCCGAAAGTTGTGCAACGTAATACACAACCTGGGATTCCCTCTGAATTCCTAGCAAATTCCAGTAAGTTGATTTTTTTTCATTTTTTATGAGTTCAATTCTATATGAAGGTCCGTGGCTTGAACTCAATCTTCGAATCCTCAGGAATCATTTCTCACGCGGCAAACATAGGATCACAAGGCACTTCATTATATCGGGTGTTCTCCATGGAAGAATTGTTAGAAGCAACAGAAAATTTTGATCAGTCGGCATTACTTGGTGAAGGGTCAATTGGAAAAGTATGGCTTCAAAACAAACTTTTATGGTCTTATTGATAGTTATATATCTTTATGATTTCCATGAATGGTCACAGTAGATTTTGCCTCAAAATTAGATACTTGCTCTAAACTTTTAATAGATAAAGCAGTAAGTTTTCTCTGTTAGTAGTTTTCTTGCATAGACCATGCCCAGCGATGATAATGCAATGGATGCACAAGTTCACCAAAGTACAAAAATTAAAGAGTTGCTTCTGGTTTTAAATTTATTGTCTATTTGATTTATATTCGTATTTTCATGTGCATCTGTGACATCCTTTGATGATAAAAGCTGGTGGTCACCATTAATGTTGTTGTGCATTGGATTCAGTATCTAGTTAACACATGAAAATTCATAACAATATATAGAATCCCCTTAAATGCAAAACTAGATATAGTCGCATACTTTCAATTTTGATTGACTTAAACAGGTTTAAGCCTTATTCTGTCTTGCTTGAAAAAGAGACTTATCTTAGTTTTCAACAACTCCCTCAATCTTATCTCCATTTCAGATATACAAGGGAAGATTAGAAAATGGAGCTTACATTGCTGTAAGGTCATTAAATGTGTACAGAAGGTACTCTAACCGGAACCTCAAACTCCGATTGGATTTACTGTCAAAGTTTCGTCATCCCCATTTAGTTAGCCTTCTGGGTCACTGCATTGATGGTGGAGCACAAGATGATTCAACTGTGCCCAGAATTTTTCTCATATATGAATATATATCTAACGGAAACTTTCGTGCTCATCTATCAGGTCAGCACCGTAAATCCTTTAGCATGAACATTTCATGTGTTTTGATGCTTGGTTGGATATGGAAGTAGTATATGCACATATGGAGTGTTAATTTGATTTTCTCTACGATAAATGATTGGGATACCCTTGTTGAAGAATCTCTATGGTGAGGAATTGAGCGAAGAAGTATGTGAATTCATCTTATTTTACTTTTCCTGGTAGTAGGAAAGCAGTTCATAAGTTTAAGTATTTTACCATCATAAAGTAAAATAAAGATAAGGAACTAATGATTTTCTTCAAAAGAATATTTTCTGATAGTAATTGTATTCATAAAACACACGAAAAGGAGAGGATACACATGCTTTAGTATTTCATCATCTGACTCCGGTTAAAACGTTTATCAATTTGTGGGAGCGGGGAGTCAATGGGGTAAATGCATTTTTTGTTTCCTCATTTTAATCTCCATAGAGTACCATCTACACATAGGGATCTAACAAATATTCCCCAAACAATTTTGGAGGTTTCCCACTGATGTCTCCATGAATTCACTTGGAGGCATTTTTACTTGGCAAATTCAGGAAGTATCTTCACAATGTTCATATATGAGTTGCTGTCTCATGTGCATTAAACAGATTGAATGAATTTGAAGGTATTGTTACTTCACAAATTCAGGAAGTATGTTCGAAATGAAGGAAAAACAAACACTTAGAGAAATAGAAAACTTGAAAGTATTACATAACTTTGGCGTTTTCAATTTGTTTATCGTCATAAATTTGAAGGTATACAACCAAAAAGGCTAATCACATTGGATTTCCTTAATAAGAGTAATAATAATTTTTGACTTGATCACTGATCCAAATGCAATCACTTCATGAGTGATGCATCATCCTCCCACGGTTTTGTAGCAAGCGCAGGAAATAATCACAGATGAATAAAAAGTAGTTTTGCTACTTATGAACTTGAACAAAGCTTCTTTTACTCTGTTATATCCGAGCATTAGACATCTGATTCATCAAATTGATTTTACACATAGTGGTACTCATTTTGCAATTAATGTAGTTCAATTGAGCAACAATGTTGCGTTTCATTTACAAGTGGAGAACTACAATATGTATGCTCCGTGCAAGTTCTGTTGGTTGACATTCGTACTGAGAAACTGTTGGATCTTTAATTTTTTACTATCTTTCTTTTTGTTGTTATGCACTTTCACTTTACCTTGCATGTCCAATAAACTACAGAGACTGCAAGGGATGTGCCATGAAAAATGAGATTACATGTTCAGCTCATCTCAAACAACATTTGTATTTGTAGAAACTAGTCCAAGAAAGGTCCTCAAGTGGTCGGACAGGTTGTCAGTGCTGATTGGTGTTGCCAAGGCTGTGCACTTCCTTCACACAGGTGTAATTCCTTCTTCATTTAGCAACCGCTTGAAGACGAGTAATATATTGCTTGACGAGCATCACATGGCAAAGCTAAGTGATTATGGGATGTCTATCCTTATGGAAGAAACTGAAAAGGTAAGAAGTATATTTAATATTTTGGTGAGGAAGGTGAAAATTCAAAATCTCTAGGATAGACAGTAATTTCTCATACTCAATATGTCTTTTTTCAGGCAAAAGGAGATGACTTCACCTCCTGGTAAGAAACTTTTTATTCATATATATTCCTCAGCGTCTCTTGGCAACTTTCTTTTGCTAAACCAACTGGGATGGATTTTCACTACATTCTATTTCGAGAAAGTCAAATAGATGCATGTGTCATCTATTATAGTTGTTTGCGAGGTATAGATCACTGGTTTTCCTTTTCTTGTGTAGGCATATGACAAAGAAAGAGGACGATGTTTATAACTTTGGTTTCATATTACTGGAGTCACTGGTTGGCCCTACTGTTAGCGGAAAAGGAGAAGCATTTTTGCTTAATGAAATGGTATGAAACTGCTAAAATTGTTATGCAAGTCCTGTGTTATTGACAGTAATCTTTGGCATTTTGTTCATTTTTGGATCCTAAACTTTCTTGACATCTCTTGCAATAGTGGATAAGTAAAGTAACAAAATTTTCTTTCTCTGCCACCTATAATTTACAATCACTACCAATATAGATTAACAGAACAGATATTGAGCTACATAGTATTCAACTTTTATAAGGAAAACCTTCTGATATGCAAATACAGTAGGGAGTAAATTTGTACTTGTCAATAGCTACATGCCTACAGCAGTCAAAAAGCTTGATTTTTTCAATGGCGTTATACTCGTATATGTCTATGACACGTAGTTTGAGTTGGAAGATAAACACTTGAATCTGCTCTTTGAACGGCAGGCATCCTTTGGTAGCCAAGATGGTCGACGCAGAATTGTGGATCCAGTAGTGCTAACCACTAGCTCCCAAGAGTCATTGTCAATTGTAATATCCATCACAAACAAATGCATATCTCCAGAGTCATCAAATCGCCCCTCGTTTGAGGATGTTCTCTGGAACCTACAATATGCAGCTCAAGTCCAAGCCACATCTGATGCAGATCAGAAATCCGCTCCTACTTCACCGTCATGAGCTATTTCAGAAGTCCAACTGCATTAGCATGGGAGAAAGTTAGCTGATTTGATGATGGTTATAGGCGTACAAAACGGATGCTAGCCTAAAGGCTCATGGTTAAGCTACTAGTCCTCGTTTTCTTTGTTTTGCATAGAAGTGTAAATTTGTCGATTCTTTAATTCTAGTAATAGGTGAGAATTTGCATAGCATAGGCCTTATTCGTACAATTGGAACAATGGTAGTTAGGTGAATTTGTTGTTTCTTGTGAGAGATCAAGTTTCTGGTCCAGATATCATTGCAAATAGGCAATTGAACTCGTGGAGATTTAGATTCTGAGAAAATCAATATTTTTGTCATCGTGTTTTTGGTAAAGCGGAAAGCAAAATTATGGATATCGCAGATACAAGACATGTAAGACATTAGGGGTCGTTTGGTAAGATGCATTAGAAAAAATAATGTATGTATTATCTTTTTGTATCACTGATCTCTTGGTTGATACACTTTTTCAACTTATGCATTACTAATGCAAGTATTAGTGATACAATCTATTTGGTATTATGCTATATATAACTAATACATAGCAAAGCATGATATTAGTAATACCAAGGCTATTAATGCATGTATTAGCATGGTTAAAGACAAAGTTGTCCTTAAAGTTATTTAAAGCTAAAGAATACGGGGGGG
>ML325086.1:0-27618 GCA_005239505.1 Nicotiana paniculata | reverse complement strand
ACTTCACCTACACATGAAATAAACTCCATTAAGCACATAACAAGTGTAATTTTATCATTAATGCGCATAAAATGTAAGGTATATCACATGTTAAACTATGCAATTTAGTCTCGCATCAATAAGGCCCATAGTTCGCGGTATTCCATCCATCCGGGTGCCGCAAATATGTATCAGGATCTGAGGCAGCATTAATGGTGTTGGCGGATGAAGAATATATTGTTGAGTTTGTGGCTCGGTGTCTCAACTGTCAGCAGGTCAAGTATGAGCACCAGAGACCAGGTGGATTGCTTTAGAGATTTGATATTCCGGAGTGGAAGTGGGAGAGAATCACCATGGACTACGTAGTTGGACTCCTACGGACTTCGAGGAGGTCTGATGCTATATGGGTTATCATGGATTGGCTGACCAAGTCAGCGCACTTCATTCCTATTGGTATTACTTATTCTTCGGAGCGGTTAGCTGAGATTTATATTAGAGAGATTGTTCGATTGCATGGGGTTCAAGTTTCTATCATTTCTGCCAGAGGTACTCAGTTCACATCTCAGTTTTGGAGGGTCGTGCAGGGGGAGTTAGGTACTCAGGTTGAGTTGAGCACAACATTTCATCCTCAGACCGACGGGCAGTCGGAGCGTACTATTCAGATTTTTGAGGATATGTTGTGGGCTTGTGTCATTGATTTTTGTGGTTAATGGCATCAGTTTCTACCACTCGCAGAGTTTGCTTATAGTAATAGTTATCAGTCGAGTATCCATATGGCTCAGTATGAGGCTTTATATGATAGGAGGTGAAGATCTCTGGTTGTTGATTTGAGTCGGGCGAGGCTAGGCTATTGGGCACACACTTGGTTCAGGATGCGTTGGGTAAGGTGAAGTTGATTCAGGAGTGGCTTCGCACGGCGCAGTCTAGGCAGAAGAGTTATGCGGACCGGAAGGTCCGAGATGTGTCTTTCATGGTTGGGGAGAAAGTGCCACTGAAGGTGTCACCCATGAAGGGTGTTATGAGGTTCGGGAAGAGGGGAAAGCTGAGTCCCCGATTTATTGGGCCTTTTGAGGTGCTTCAGAGGATTGGGGAGGTGGCTTATAGGCTTGCCATGCCTCCCAGCTTATCGAGTATTCATCCGGTGTTCCATGTTTCGATGCTCCAAAAGTATGTTGGTGAGCCTTCTCATGTTTTGGAATTTAACATGGTTCAGCTCGAGGGTGATATGTCATATAAGGTAAAGCCAGTGGCTATTTTGGTTCGTCAGGTCAGGAAGTTGAGGTCTAAGGATATAGCTTCAGTGAAGGTTCAGTGGAGAGGACAGCCGGTGGAGGATGCCACCTGGGAGACCGAGCGGGAGATACGGAGCAGATATCCTCACTTATTCGAGACTCCAGGTATGTTTCTAGACCTGTTCGAGGATGAACGTTTGTTTAAGAGGGAGAGGATGTAACGACCCGGCCGGTCGTTCTGTGAGATTAGCCCCGTTTCCCCCATTTCTTCTTTATCATATTGCTTAGCATGTATACGTTGGGTTGGGTCGGTTGGTTCGAGTTCGGAGTGGTAGTGCTGAGAACAGAGACACTTAGTCTCTTAAACTAGCTTAATAATTGAAAGAGTCAACTGGGAGTTGACTTATTGGCAAACGACCTCGAAATGCAGATTTTACGGCTCGGATAGCTTCGTTAGGTGATTTGGGGCTTAGGAGTGTGTTCGGAATGAAGTTTTGATATCCGGTGTAAAATTAGGCTTGAATTGGCGAAAGTTAGTTTTTGGCGATTTTTAGTCGATAGTGGAAAATAAGCTATCGGGTCGGAATGGAATTCTGACAGTTGGAGCAGGTTCATAATGTCATTTTGGATATGTGTGCAAAATTTCAGGTCAATCGGATGTGGTTTGATTGGTTTCGGCATCATTGGCGAAATTTACAAATTTCAAAGTTCATAGGCTTGAATTTGATGTAATTTTGGTGTTTTTGTGTTGTTTTCGATGTTTCGAATGTTCGGTTGGGACCCCGAGGGGCTCGGAATTGATTTCAGATGGTTAGCGGAGGTTCGGACTTAGGAATTTGCAGCAAATAGGTGTTGGTGTTGGTGTTGTTTTAAGTGTGGCCGCACCTGCGGATGGGTAGCCGCAGGTGCGTGGCCGCAGGTGCGAAGGTCCGTGCGCAGGTGCGAAAAGAGGCCAGGAAGGAGGAATCCGCAGGTGCGAAGCATGGGCCATACCTGCGAAGCCGCAGGTGTGAGAATTAGACTGTTAGTGGGATTTCGTAGGTGCACACCTGGGACCGCAGGTGCGAAAAATTGTCAGCAGGCGCGGATTAACTGGTCAAAAAATATAAATAGGTGCCTCCGCAAAAGTTTGGTCATTTCTTCCGTTGTTGCATGCAGGTTGAGCTTGTTTGAGAGCAAATTGAAGGGGGAATTCGAAGGTCTTCAGTGGAGGTAAGCTCCCGGATTATAAAACTCGTTTCTATGTTATTTTGTTATGGATTAGGCTTGAAATATGAGGAATTAAAGTAGAAAAGTTGGGAAGAATGGAAGGAAAAATTTGGAAATTCTTTTGGTGATTTGAGTGGGCAATTGTGGCCCGATTGTGGTATTTTTGGTATGTATAGAATCGTGGGAGGATGAGGATTCTAGTGATGTAAATTTTATAGAATTCCGAGACGTGGGCCTGGGGCTCGGATTTTGCCGAATTTCGGGAATTGTGTTAAAAATTTATATTTTTCGATTGGGTTTTATTCCGTTAGCGTATATTGATGATGTTAATCTGATTTTGGTTAGATTCGGAGAATTTGGGAGCCAATTCGAGGGGCAAGCGCACCGCGGAGTAGCTTTTGGGTTGTCTTGAGGTAAGTAACGATTGTAACTCTAAACATGAGGGTATGACACCCCGTGATTTGGTATTGTTTTGGTAAATAAGGTGACGCACATGCTAGGTGACGAGCGTGGGGGCATGAACCGATAGGGATTGTGACTTGGTCTGTCCCGTAGCGACTATTAAGTTGCGTATGCGATTTGAAACCTTATGATATCCTGTGGTTCAGAAATTTATATTTGTTTATGGGTTGTGAGCCATGTTTGGGGCCTTGTGCCGACCTGTTTAGACCCTCAGAGGTACTTTTACACCATTCTACCACTATCCTAATAGAACAACTGTGAACTCAGTCATGTTTCCTACTTATTGTTATTTTTACTGTTATCACACTGCTTTGAAAACTCTGCAAAGTATTTTGGGCTGAGTCTCGTGAGTTGAGATGATCAAGTGGCTTGTGAGGATGAGTGACAGGCCAAGAGTCGAGTATGTGAGGATAGTTATGGACCGGGCTGCACGCCGCAGCAATATATATGTGTTAGGCCGAGAGCCGAGTATGTGAGGACGGTTATGGGTCGGGCTGCACGCCGCAACAATGTATATATGTTATATATTACATATGGGTCGGGCTGCACGCCCCAACAATATAGAACAATATATATATGTATATATATATATATGTATGGATCGGGCTGCACGCCGCAGCGATATATGTTATATATGGATCGGGCTGCGCACCGCAGCATTATACATATTAGATCGGGCTGCACGCCACAGCAGATATAACGCTTGGGCAAAAGAAGCCTCTCCAGGAGTCTGTACACCCCTAGTGAGAATAGTCGACTATTATATGGATCGGGTTGCACGCCGCAGCATATGTTATCAGGATCGGGCTGCACGCCGCAACAGTATAGATATATGTATGTATAGATGTAGTGGAGCGGGCTGCCCGCCGCAGCAGTTGTGTGTGTTCATGGTTCTTACTGAGCACGAGTGTTTAAGTGAGAGCATGAGATACGAATAGTGGAGTCACGAGTGACTGAGAGGCTTTCCCGAGAGGCTTTCCCGAAAGGCTTTATTGTGAGCGATATTGTGCCCGAGGGGCTTATATTTTATGAAAATGTTGTTTTCACTCTTCTTTACACTGACGTCTTTTGATAAATGTTGGATAAATATTTTATACGAGATTTCTAAATGGTAACCGGAGTTCTATGAAACACTCAGAAATGTAAATTCCTGACTTGATTTACTTATTTCAACAGTCACTTATTATATGGATTTTCATGATTTATAAATGCTCGTCACTACACTCAAGTTTTTAGTTACTTTGATTACTTACTGAGTTGGCGTACTCACGTTACTCCCTGCACCTCTGTGTGGAGATCCAGGTACCGGACCATCTCACTAGCTGATTTTCGGACAAGCTTGGAATTGTTCGAGGATCGAGGTAGCTGCTCAGCGTCCCAGCTCACCTCCTTTCTCTTCCTCAGTTCATAGTTTTGCCTTTTGTATTCCAGGCTTTTGTTGTAGCAAGACACTATGTTGTACATTGTATTTTCAGTCTTAGATGCTCATGACAGTTGACTCCAAGGTTTTTGGGGAAGTGTGTAATTTGTTTCATCTCATTCTGCTATTTTAAAATCTGCTAATTTTGGGAAATTATGAAATTTATTGATAGTCTGAAATTGTTGGCTAGCCTAGTTCCATGATAGGCACCTTCTCGGTCGGTTTAGGATTTGGGATCGTGACACAAACGGCCCGATCCCATAAGAATATGATACTGCCGAGGCGAACGACCTGATCCTATAAGAGTGTGTTACAATATCCTACTAAGACGAACAACCTGATCCCATTAGAATAATAAGCTTTAACGGGTCCTTGAACCCACTCATGAATATACGTGTGAGTTATGAAATATATAGAAGCTTTTCGATGAAAATGCATAACCCAAGAGAAATTTGTAAGGGAAGCATAATTATTCTGCGGCTAATCAAGTGGCTCGTCAAATATCTAAAATACCGAGTCTTTCACTCTACGCAATCCTAGTCTCAGATTATAACGCAAAATCAAGTAACTAAGAAGACAAGAATAATTTGACTAGTACAAATAAAGCATGGCGTGAATCCTAGTCTACCCGGACATAATCAGGAATTCTAGAATGCGGACAGACACTCGTCACCTTATGTGTGCACAACTCCCACAACATGTAGCATATAACAAGAATAACACCTACGGGGTAATTTCCCTCTCACAAGGTTAGACATGAGACTTACCTTGCTCCAAAGTTCTATAACTGGCTCCAACGTCTCTCTAACACCTCAAACCGATGGACATTAATTCAAAACTAGTCAAAAAATGTGCAAATCAATCAAAATATACCCCAATGCGTACAATTTAACAATTTATAATGATTCCCAACGCCTCTTGAAAGGTCAACAAAGTCAACCCTCGGGCCCACGTGCCCGGATTCCAGAAATTTTTGAAGATAAAAGTTACGAACTAAAATATATAATTTATTCCTAATTCCACTTCCATAATCGTGGTCAAAATCCAAAATTATCAGTTCCAAGATTTTCGCTTAAAATCCCATAATTTTCATGAATTTCCATGTTAGAATCTACATATAATCCAAGTATTTAACTTGCAATAGGTGGAATCACTTACCTCGTGTTGCTCGATGAGAATCACCTCAAAATAGCTCCCCAAGTTCGACCAACTCAAGTGAAAAATGAAAGAAAAAGAGCCAAATCATGTTCTTAAATTCAAGTCTGCAAAGAAAATCCCGCTTCTGCTGTCTTATGGTCGCTTCTTCGGCATCAAGCTCGCACCTGCGAGAACTCAGCCTAGGGTGCCCACTGCATCTACAACCCCTCCAGCACTTCTACGCTCACGCTTCTGCATCGCCTCATCTGCAGGCGCGGTTCCGCTTTTACGGAAACTTGATCGTATCTGGTCCTAGTCCTCCCCAACAAAATTCGCTTTTGCGCTTGCCTGGCCGCTTCTGCGATGTCGCATTTGCGACCCTTTTTCTGTAGGTGCGATTGCATTAATACTCAAGCCCTTCAGCAATACAACAAAGCTCCTAAGTGATTCGCGACTCATTTGAAACACACTAGAGTCCCCCGGGACCTCGTCCGAACTTACCAACAAGTTCCATAACATAACACGAACTCGCGCGAGGCCTCAAATCACATCAAACATCATCAAAACTATGAATTGACGATCAAAACCTTTCTTTAAACTTCAAAACTCTTAAACTTCGCCAAACACATTTGAATTATACTTAAACATCACAGAAAGACGCCAAATTTTTCGTGCAAGTCACAAATCACGATACGAACCTATTCCAAGACTCGAAAATCCAAACAGACATCGATAACACCAAAATTCACTTCAAATCAAACTTAAGAAATTCTTAAACTTTGCAAATACCAACTTTCCATAATAAGCGCCGAAACTTTCCGGCCAACCGATACTCAACCCGAATATACGGTCAAGCCCAAAATTATCATACGAACCTATTGGAACCTTCAAATCTCGGTTCCAAGGTTGTTTACTCAAAAGTTAAACCTCAGTCAACTCTTCCAACTTAAATCTTCCGAATTGAGAATTTTCCATCCGAATCAAATTCGAACTTCCCAAAATTTAACTCCGACCATATGTACAAGTAATAATACACGAAGAGCCTCAAACCGATGAATGACGCGTTGGAGCTCAAAAGGACTGGTCGAGTGTTAGAGGAGGTTTTTTTGCGTATTATGATTTTTCTTCTAAACTGAGTTAAGTGGAAGATTTTTGATCGATGGGTGTGTATCCTATTCATTATTTAGAGTTGATAACGTAATTCTTGTATTTTTGTGTTGTGGTATGATAGTTGCGGTGAGCCATGTGGGATTAAGATTGAATGGGCAAGATTGCGGTTCAGTTTTGAAAGGAATGTGTTGAGTTCTAGACATCATGGAGAATTAAGTATGTTTAGGAGAATGGTAGCACTATGTTACGTCTCCTGAGTAGCGTGTGTGCTGTAGAAGAGGGATTTTACATTGGTTTGTGGAGGCTTGATTAGTACAACAGAGATCGTGTGGTTTGTAATCGTGGATGCACATATTTTTGCTACTTGGTGCAGAAAGGTTTATGGGAGTATTTCTCATGAGACGATTGTGTATGCGTGATCTATCAGTCATTTAAGTGGGACAATTAGAGGTCAAATATGGGGATCTTTGTATTCTCGAGGTTTAGAGATTTTATGCATGTGGAGGGAAATTATTTCTCTTAGTTGTGGATTGTGGAAGTGTATTAAGGGATAGACATTTGATTGTATGTATCTTTGATGAGATTACTACGGATTTTAAGATTTTATTTAACTATTTTGGGATGATTTGAATTGGTCTGAGGGATTATTGGTAGGCTTAATGAGAATAAGTATTCTATGATAGAGTTTCTTACTTAGTGCAGTTTTGTTCTACAGGTGTGTCATCGGGTCGAATGAATGTTATTCTTGCCTTAATTTGTTTCATGTGCTACTTCCGCATGTTATGATTAATTGTGAGGCTACTTGATTATTCACGCACATTTTGTTGTCCTATTTAGGCCTTGCAGTGTTATATGAGCAAGATGGCTCTTGAGATATTGATATGTTTGTTGCGCCAGAGTTATGCTTGCCTTTTCGTAGTGCTCAATGCTATCCATCTTCTCGTGTTTATGTCTATACATGGTATGTGCTTGTTGTTGATACATATGTGCTTGGTGAGTATGAGGATCTTAACTCAATGAGTATTCTCGTGTCGGGAAGTATGATGGTTGGATTAGGTTGCACGCCGCAACAATGTTGTATTTGGATATAATTTCTAGTGCTTAATCTGTGTGCTTTGTTTCTACCTAGTGGGATGGATTCACAACATTGGCTTTTGTGATTATATTTGTCGGTGCTTGTTGGATAGTTCTTTTATTTGGTTCTCTTTTTATTATTGGCTACATTTGAGTTGTTGCATGTTTGGTACACAAATTGCGTCATATACGATTATAGGTGTGTTTTGGCATGGCCTATCCGTCGGGTTTCTACTGTTGACATGAGTTATTGGACTTGGAATCAGTATAATTTGTTTTGGATAAGTGTGTGTAGGAGAAAAAAGTTACTAGTCAGCTCAGATATTTGGAAGTGGTTCTTTTCGGGCAAGAGAACTCCACGACTTGTTGATTTAATGGGTGGTTATGAGTTTTTGCAGGTTTCTTTCATCATTAAGAATGTTGCAAAGGTTTGGAACAAGATTCTATTTGATATGAGATATTTATCGGTACTGAGTTTTGTAATTATTACTTATTGTGGTAAGAAAATATTGCTATGGTCATATGAACGAGGGGGTATGTCGTGTAGCTACGTCTTGGGAGTATACTTATGGTTTGGTTAAGATTGATACAGTGTATATATGCAAGAATAAAATCTAAGGAGAAGTTCTAAATGTTGGAATTTGGTTCTAAGGATTGTAAACTAAAGTGGAAAAAAGAATCTTCAAGCGGATTGTGATGATGGAGTTATATGGATTAAAGTGGCATGAGATCACTCATGGGTGTGTGTATGATGAGCGTTTGAAGTTATTTGATGGCTTTGCAATGACTCTTGGCACGTTAGAGGATGATTGTATGTTAAAATGGGAGAGAATGTAACAACCAGACCGGTTGTTTTGAGCTTTAGCATTTCGTTCGGACATATGAGACCTTTAGTAGCTTCATATGATGTATTATGACTTGTGTATATGGTAGGTTTTGATGTTCGCAAGGTCTGGGATTGATTTAATAGAATATTTCTCGATTTGGAAGCTTTAAGTTGGAAGAGTTGACAAAGTTTTGACTTTTGAGAAAACTGATCTCAGAATTGGGATTTTATGGTTTCAATAGATTCGTATGGTGATTTTAGACTTTGGCGCATGTTCGAACTCGAATTTGGATGTTCATAGAAGGTTTTGGCTTTATTTGTCGAAAGTTGGCAATTTAGAGAGTTGAAAAGTTCATAAGTTTGACCGGGAGTTAACTTTGATGTTACTGGACTCGGATTGTGGTTTCGAGACATTCTATAGGTTCATTTAGTTGATTGGAACTTGTGTGCAAAGTTTTTTTGTGATCCAAAATATTTAAGTGTGATTCGGACGAGTTCGGTGAAATTGGAATGTTAGAAAGTTAAGAGAATGATTTAGATATTCGGTTCTTAGTTTTGATGTTATTTACGGTGTTTTGAGCCTTTGGATAAGTTTGGATGTTGTATGTGGATTTGTTTTTATGATTGGAAAAGTCCTGAGGAGTTCAGGTGTGATTCCGGATAGTTTTTGACCACTTTGCTTGAGTTTGCATTGTTGGTTTTCTGGCATCTGTTTAGATTTGCGATTGCGTAGAGTGTTTTTTTCTATTAGTGATCTGTGCATCGCATTCGCGGAGAATTATGGGATCTGGCTATCATGTTCGCACTTGTTGCTTCGCGTTCGTGAAGCATTGGTGAAGGTCGGATGGCATAGGCCCGCATTCACATATGTTCCCTTGCATTCGCGTAGTGGTAAGACCAATTGGACTTCACGTTCGCGGGGTTTTGGCTACGTTCACGTAGTTTTCTCAGGGAAATGGCTATTTGTGAATCCCGATCACGATGGTAGTGTCGTGATCGTGATCGTGATGGGCACCATTGGGCAGAGTATTTATGATGTCATTTTGGGGATTTTTACCCATTCTTTCAGATTTGAGCCCTAGACTTGGAGAGGGCAAAATTTTCAAACAAGGCAAGAGGGTAAGTGATTTGCACCTTTTTTTATTATATTTCAAGAATCTACGTGAGTTTCTACACCTTAACTATTGAATTTTGAAAGAAAATTTGGGGTTTATGGCTACACCTTATAGGTCCATCCATCAAGTGTATTCTGCAGCGCAATACACCACCTATAAAAGGTTATGGATTATTGGATTAAGAGTATAATAACTCAACCTCACATTCCTTGCAGTCTTACACTATATACACACACACCATAGGAAGAGACATAATTTAATAGTGCATGTTTGATCAACTAATGACCTGTTATTACCCATATGAACCTACTTCATGGGATCTCCAATAACATAGATTGGGTTACCATCATTGTTGATACATCTCAAATTGGCAAAAGTCTCAACCTCTTGATGTTTCATTTATAAGTCAAAGGATCGGCCAAATCCTCTTTTGACTACACACACACACACATATATATGTGTGTGTGTGTATATATATATATATATATATATATATATATATAAAAGATTCTCATCTCTAAGCAACTGCTTTATGACATTATATCTTAAAAAATGTGTCTACTCTTCCAATTAAAAAATATATTTTCTTACAATGGTTATTGCACTTTTGCAATCATAATTCATCGACATAATTATTATCGGTTTAACTCACCAGGAGGTTTCTTAATTAGTCTCACTGCCAGAATATTTTAATATCATAACACCCACCAAAAGGTGATCACACAACAACTAGCTAGTTTTTTTCTCATTTGATTCAATATCTTCACTGTTTTCTTCTAATACAGTGAAAAATCCACACATATAATACTAACTCATAGTATTTCTCACATAAGGCACAAAATCATCTTAGATAAAATGAAGCTTGACTTCTATACAAGTGCTTTTTGAAATATTTTTCAACACATAAGAGTTTATTTTCTTCTTGTATCTTCCACAGTTAAGTACCAAAGTAAAATTTTCTATAAATGGAAGGAACTTTGACTTCTACAAAATATCTCAAATCAGTAAGAAATGGGTCATAATTCAATGATTTCTTCACCCAAATAACTAAGAGACCCGAAGCAACATAACTTTTCAGAGCCAGAAATACAATATATTTTTTATATTCCAATATAAATTTTTGCCACAAAAAAAATTTCAATTTTGTAAGGCATTATTATAACATTAATAAATAAGTTTTCTCACATTTTTCCTTCTTAGGATCAGGCTATATAACTCTGGACACCATGATCCCCTATATTTTTGAAAATTTTCAGATTATGGAGTTAATCATATCACAACTCATAAAGAGTTCTACTTTATAAATAACAAGCTAATAATATAGCTTCACCCAATGATTATCACTTAGACTATGCAACTCATTAATTAATTTAAAAGTCATATTCTTCTTTCCATCTATACAACTAGATTCAGAAGAACAGAAAAATCTTATCTCATGATTATTTCTAATCACGTCTTGTTTATATATGCCCTGATATTATCGGCATTTCATCAAGGAACCAAAAGAAGTAACATATGCCTTTATGAACATGACTCATACTGTATTTCATGCACATTAACTTGCAAAAAACTTTACTGAGTTTACAATTCATGATCCTTATTACATGTTAATCATTGCTGAATTGAATCATCCAATTTATCTTAATCTAGCAAATTCTATTTACCAAGAACGATATCAGAGCAAAATATTCACTTTTTCAGGCTCATAGGGATCAACAAAGAACCTATACGACTTGGGTATAAAAATCAGGTATATTTTTATTTTCAACACTCCAAATTTAAAAGTCAAATTTATTGAAATTGAAGAATCAGTTTAAACCCAATATCTTATAGCTTTCAAGAACAAGAATCAATCTAACAAAAAATAAAAATATTTCCTCACGGGCAAGAGCCTACTACCAAATTCACATGATTTATGCTATGAACATATTAATCCATGAACAAATTGTAATGGGGTATGGATGCTATTAGAAAGCATGAGAAAATATTTCTCGAGAGCTTTTAGCATAAAGTGGGTTCTTAAACAAATATACTTTTGTTCCTTTGATTGAATTATATGACTACACAAATCAACATTTACGTAAACTTAGGCGCATTCAAATACTAGGAAAAATATACCTTAATTTTGTTATGCATTTTGTCTTTCATAATGGGATAGTGTACAAAATTAAAATAGCAACTTGCCAAGAGTGCATGCCAAAGTAGAACAAGCAACAACGGCATCCGATACCATTATAATAATAATATCTATCCACCTGTCATGTATTACTCTCGGGATTCCAGAATCAATGGACAATGCTTAAGTTTCTTCCGCGTTAGCCAATTTGAGTTTTGTTAGAAACCATAAGAATTGACGTTCTCCATAAGAACAGTGTAAAAATATCCTTAAGATTATTGGAAAAATTTGATGATTATGGGGAATAAAAGGCTTAGCTTGAGGCGTATCACAGAAACTGTCCTTAAGGATATTTCGCCTATATCGGGATAAATAAAATTATGCATATTCTTCGAAATTCAACAAGCTCTTTTAGTATAAAGTAGGAACAGAAACAACAAAGATTGAATAAAAGAAAATTCAGCACAAAAGAAAGAAGATGAAAAACTTTTACTTTTTGTTACCCATTTTTCACCCATCAAAATATTCACAAAGGAATATTATATATGGTACAAAATGAATATGGACATCTGATTTCCAAGAATAAAACAGTGAACACTGAAGTTAATGCCAAAAACATTATCAAAGTTAAGAAATAGGAGTTACATAACTTTAAATGCATTAAGCCAAAAACGTAAAGTCAAAGTGTTTTTGATAGCCATTTAATGTAAGTAAAATTATTGTATTCAAAATTAAACTAATTTTCAGTTACAAATATATTTAAAATAATTTGCTATAATAAAAGTCATCAACGTAATATCAAAAGAATGAACCTAGACATCAATTTGAATATTTATTTATGAGTTATCAAATTATTTTTCTAATAGTATCCTTCTTATTTTAAGAAGGAAAAGGTATATACTATCTATTTAATGTAGTGTTAAGAAGGCGCTAAGCAAGTAGTCTTGCTCCTTTTCCATTTTTTTACACCCTTCTTTGTTTAGAGAATTCATTTTTGTAACAAATATGAAATTTTTTACTATCTCTTATATGTCAACTATATTTATAAGAAATTATTTTGCTAATTTGTTAATTTCTTTTACAACCGCCTACTTACTACTTTTTAATTAGAATTGAATCCACATCTCGACATATTGACAGAGTCAAAAATTTTAATATCGCGTGGTATGTCTTAATTTGGAGCATATTCTCTATGGTATCCCTGGACATGGTTAGCATTGATATACCAGTTAGCACGTTCTTTTATCTTCTTATATTTTATGATAAATTTAACTCATACAATTATTTTTCTTTGATTGATGTTGTAAGGTAATAAATTACGCCTGAAAATAAAATAAAGACCGCAAAAATATTGCAACAATCGTAGTATTTGATTTCAAATAATATGAGTATACAATCTCTATGGATCCTCTAATTTTACTTTTTCAATATAAATTCAAGGGCCTTTGAGCTTGATCTTGAATTTGAATTTGATTTATCTGTTGCGAACACTTTGATTGTTACCATGCATTGTATCACGAACAAGTAGCCTTGATCTTGAACGCCTTGTGTTTAATTTAACTCCGTTCTTGATCTTGAATACTCGAAATTTGTGTTGAACTGCTTGAATGCTTGAATGCTTGAACACTTGCAGTTTGCAGAGAACTGTGGCCTTTGATCCACGAGCTCCCTTGTGTCTCCTTGTTATAACTTCTGGTCTCTTTTCTGGGTTATGAAGACCCATATTTATAGTTGTTGGAGAGAAGAGTTATGATAAGAACAAACTCTTTCCGATCAACCAAATTGAAGTGTGACAAGGCCGCATTTGATTGGCCAGAACATGTCACTTGCACACGTGGCGCAATTTCATTGGCCTTTTAATTTGACTCGGTATGCCTTGTCATTTTAACATGTGGCAAGATCGTATTGAATCTCCTGTTTGACTTGGCGTGCCATATCATTTGACACGTGGCACCAAACTAGGCATCTAGGAAGATGACTTATTGGGCCTAATGAAATGGGCTCATTATTTGTAGTCCAACTAAATAGGCTAGTCCAGTCAATATATTGGATTTAAGTAATTAATCCAATTATATTAGCCCATAATATTTATTTGAACTTATATATATATATTGAATTTAAAACATAATCTATATAATTATTGAATATAAATTCAATAAATTTTAGATACCTATAAATGTCCACTACTTTAAGGCATATCAACATTTAAACGTGTTGAACTTTAAAAGACAAGGATTGAATTATCATAAAGATATGAATTCTGGACCTTGATCAATTTCGAATTTAAACGGTGTCGAGACCAGTCACTTGTAAAATGCAACGTACTTGCGAACAACATGTTCATCCTTCAAAACTTTTAATGAAAATTCATACTTGAATAAAGACAAAAGCATATCAATTTCAACATTGCCAAAGATTGTTAGATTATTTATTTTCTTCTCATTGTAATGATTAGTTTTGATTTCATGTGTTGCAACGTGCCCACATAGTATTCTTATTTGTAAATACATTTGAATGGAAACTTATCTTACTTTAAGAAATTTACTGTCTTAAACTATAACATGGCTACACAAAGATATTTATTATAGATTTTGGTTTAGCCTCTTTATTTTCCAGCGAAATTCCAACTATAAGTTAGGATTCTACTGCCACCTTAACAAATCAAATCCTTTTAGAAATCTAATTATAGTGATTGATCTGCTTTCCACGTCGAAAATTACTTCTCACAAGACACCTTGGATTATCTATATAAGTATATGTGCTTTTCAATTTACGAACATCAATTAGCTGCACAGCGCCATTTTAGGTTTGCCTTCGGCAATTGGAAAATACTAGAAGGTAAGTTCTTCTGCTGCATATTTCCCTTTGCTTTTATTTTTCCTCTTTTTTTGGTAGGCCAAGAAGAAGGATAAATTCATGAAGGCATATAGATGACAAATCCACAACATCGTACAAGAGGATAAATCCCTCGCAACATATAGACGGACAATTTATATTGCCATATAGACGGATAAATCCATACCAACATATAGACGAAAAATCTCCATAACCATGTAGACGGAAAAATCCACATCAACATATAGAGGGATAAATCCATACCAACATATAGACGGATAAATCCTCATCATCATATAGACGGACAAATCCACATTAACATATATATGGACAAATCCACATCAACATATAGACGAACAAATTCACATCACTATATAGACGGATAAATCCATATCTACCTATTCATAGACAAATCCCCATCAGCATATAGACAGATAAATACATATCAGCATATAGACAGATAAATACATATCAGCATATTGACGGATAAATCCATATCAACCCTCCACTAGCTGGTCGATATGCGAATTTGTCGCCACCTCTGCAGGATCCTCTCCATATAGTAGATTGGACTTTAGAGCACAACCAAAAGCCAACCAAAATGTGGTCCCTTCAGACTCCTCACCAACAAAAACTCAACATCTCGAGTACCCTTTCTTACCTAGGACGGCGCATGATTTCAAAGGGAGATACATTAGGGATATACTTTGAGAATTGACGGTGAATATCATCATATCCCGGAATATTAGGAGTGGGCTGAGGACATATTTGGCATAAGTCAACAGTCTTTGGAAACATCAAGAATTTATGATGTCGTCGATGCTTCTTTACTTACATATGATTGAAATTCAAACATCTTGCAATCGTTTCTTGAAGCTTGGTGTCCCACAAAAAATACCATACTTACATCAGCCGGAGAATTATCAATATCTCTTTAGGATTTACATACTATTGGTGATTCACCTATTGGAGGTTCTTCCTACGAAGAAGTTGTGCCCGAAACTATCGAACTCACAGGTGTTAATGAGAAGAATGAAATATTTACTCCTCGAGCTTGTGGAGACCTATTTACCGCCTTTAACCATCTTCAATAAAGGGAGATTCATGATCCAAAGGTCTCATTTAGCAA
The DNA here is from genome assembly GCA_005239505.1 of Nicotiana paniculata. Lineage (NCBI taxonomy): Eukaryota > Viridiplantae > Streptophyta > Magnoliopsida > Solanales > Solanaceae > Nicotiana > Nicotiana paniculata. Next base: position 11,974 of record ML325086.1, on the reverse strand, counting down.
GTGCATTGAATATTGGTTCAAGAGATACTTGAGATATAAACTTTCTCCAGCAAGGAGGGAGAAAAAATCTACCCATTTGAAGTCAATGCACAATCCCACTGGAGCTATACCAGAAGTGGTTACATGGTCTAGTGCGGATGAGACGATGTTGCTAACCTTGGGGTTAGACATGAAAAGAGAGAAGACGCACATATCTGGCGGCATTCTTATCTTGTTGGTTGTGTGCATTTGTATTTCCCTCTCAAGATGGTGATTTCATTCGACCGGATACCCTTAAAACAATGAGCAAGATGGCATATGGATGGAAATTCAGCCTTTCAATCTCGGTTATGGCGAGCATCTACAAGGTTTGAACAAGATCTCAAATTCATTGCAGCTCGAGCGTATAAAAATCTCTTTTCCCATTCATTATTTATACGGTTGGATTGCTCACTACTTCAAAACGCACTATGGGCTTCCAAAAGGACCATATGTTCCATTAATGGTGGCGTATTTCGAAGAAGGCACTGCAAGGTATTTGGATGATACAAATGCAAGAAAATGCATCTATCAAGCGGATAATGCATCTTGGACTTCTACTTTGCCGGAGGGTTCCGAACCTTACTATTTTGAGGATAATGATAAAGCATCAGAACCGAACGTCAATTATTTTATAGGTATCCGTTTTAATTATCTTTCTTCAAGGTGTGGGAACTCCTTCATTCTTGAACCAAATAGTCCACATCGATTCAGCCGTGAATTTGGGTTTTATCAGACTAGTCCTGGTATTTTGGAAAATGACCTTCATAGTGCCTCATTCGAAGAAGGACTCAGATTTTGGCTAATTTGTGTGTCACATAATTCCACCAATGTGAGGGCGACCTTTAGTTCAAATTTTGTGGAATGAGATACTTCACCAAGGAAGTAGCGCCTGACCTTTACCTTTAAGGTTCCGATTTTAAGGCTTTAGGTCCAGTAGAGGTAAAATCCTTTGATAAGAGCTTCCGGTAATATTTTGAGTTCTCGTGCATGTCCTGGTCTCTGATAGAGATCCGAGAATTTTAGTAGTTTCCACAAATATTAATGATTCTACAGTGGCATAGCTCCACACATGGGCTTCTTCCCTTCATTATATGGCTAGCCGGATCGGAAAAAAGAGGGATTCTAGTTGTAAGATATCTAATGAAACCGTCGCTGGAATTAAGATCTTATTCAATCTTCCTCCTCTTGGTCGTCATCAAAGAAGTTGACGTTTGGGGCTTCCTCATTCCCTTTAAAATAAAACAGGTGAAGTCCATCCTAAAGTTTAAAATCTACATCCAACACCAACGGCTCCTGATGAGAACAAATTGTAAGGCGTTGAAAGAAACCCTTAAGAAAGATGTCCCTTGCTGCAAAACATATTTTCGCTAGATGGAAAGCCCCTCTTTGACTTTGATATAGAACACATAAAGGGGGAGAGTCACAGTCTCCCTTATTTCCTAACAATAAAATTCATTTTTTGAAAGGCCAGTAACAATGTCCCCATACCATAGCCGGAAGGGATAGCGTATCCACAGAGGAGAAAGTATGGGCTCTTTCAATTCAGACGACGTTAGCAAGATGTAGCGCTAGCTAGGTTAGGGTAGCGCTTGCCATAAATAAGCTAGCCAGAAAGCAGGTCAGGCAGGCGAGCGATAGTACAAGCAAGCTAAGATGCGGGCGAGGTTGAAGGGGTCTTGCGCAACCTTCGGATTATCGCAAGCGCAACCTTTGACCCCTTCGTCGATAACCTCTCATTTTTTCGACTACTCGCGGGGCCTGTTGCGTTTAGGTATAAGAAGCCCCACCCGGGAAAAGAGTGTAAAGCAGTACTCATGTTAAATTGTGTCCCTTGTAAATGAAAGAGCTCATGCCATAACTTGCTAATGAAGACCGGGTCCCCAGTCGCTGACAATTGAGTGTGGAATTCCATGCAATGAATATATCAGTCAATGACGTTGCCAAGGTAGAGGTTTTGCTTTGCCTTTCAAGATATTGCGTATAAAGAGAAAGATAGCCAGTCCTTTTGGGGGAAAATCCCTTTCTAGTTTCTATCCCCCCGTGCTACACCCTCAGTTCGGGGGANATCAACGGGATCAGTCGGCTAGAGAGCGGGGCTATTCTTCTTCCGGGGAGACAAAGTCGTCCCTTCTACTGATCGAACCCTCAGTTCGGGGGCCTTCGTCAACATGTTACGAAGCTCCAGTCTTCGGTGGGTCACCATTACTTGACTTAGAAAGGCGAACATCTGGGCAAGGGAAAGCGCAGTGCATCTGGTGCGAATGGCTTTCTTTTTTCATGATATACCAATCAGAATGGAGGGTCCTACCTACGTACATGATTGATAGAATCACTACATAGAGGGGGGCGGTCAACTTGATGCGGGAGAGCCATGACTGCAGTTCGATCTTGTGGTGTATTCGTTTGTAGTGAGTAGGGCTTCTTTCTCGTTGATCAGTTCACCTCCACTCTATTGAAAAGTATGAATTCCTACGGTGGTTTTGTCAACGAACACGTCTCGAGCCGGATCGACTAACCTAACCCACCCTTAAGGAGGCTTTTCCATAGTTGGGTGTACGCTTTAGTGTGATTTACGAAGGCTAGGCTAGGTTTGGTAATATCCAAAACAAATGGCTCCATCTAGAAGGTTGAGTTATAGGGGATTGTTTGAGGAAGGCCCACATACCATTCCGAGGGGTCTTCCATGGATTCTAGGGACTTTCCATTGTATATAAATAAACTTGGAATCTTCCGAGTCTATCTGCTCTTCAATACCTTTGCCTCAACTGGGATTTCGAACATTTGTTTTCGGTACCAAAAAGTGATTCTCTTATTGCATGATCGAATGAAAGGTGGACTATAGGCAATCGTTCTCAACGAGTGGAAAGGGTGCTTTTCTCTCTCCTCTGATGATGATTCGAAAAGAGTCAGAACAATCTCCTCATGCAAAACACCAATCTATGTGTCTTTGCTCCTCATCCTTTTTTACCTTTGTCAGTGAGGGTAAGCGGGCATACTTGCTTTCCCTTCTTCCAGGATCAAATGCAAAAATGAGACCTCCTTTGCCAAGGTTCCGAAGGAAAGATAGATCTGAACTAATACAATCACTATAATCATCCCTTTCCCCCCAGCTATATCTACGACAAAAAAGCTATTTTCGTCAAAGTACAGATCCTGGTGGACAAGAGTGCATGTGAGCGTTCTTGAACATCATTTAGCATCTTTGGTGACTTTTGCTGGGCCAATCACTGATGCACCTTTAGACATCACTCCTCAAGATCATAACAAGGAGGACAAACTTCCTACTTTAATATCCAAAGTGGTTGCACCACAAGACGTCGAGTGACCTCCATATAAAGAAATTCAAAAAAGGAAGGGACCTTCTCAGGCTCACTAAGTCCATGAGGGTTCCTTTACATTAGGCACCGTTGTCCCTACCTCCAACAAATTCCCATCCCAAAAAGAGAGTGATAGTAGTCATGGCGATCAAAATTTCAAGCGGGTGAAGCCATATTCAAACAAACAAGGAGACACTGATTTGGGTGTAGTCCATATTACTGACAATATTGGCAGTGCTTCAAGGAATTTAACAGCCATTAAAGAGTTAATGCTTAAAACTTTCATATTGTCTTATAATATGCAGGTAACTTCACTAACTACCTATCTTTTGTTTTATGCAACCAAACAGTGATCATGTTTTGATAGTGTCACACCAAAGCAAGCCACGAGGTAGTAGTGAATTTGTGGCGGATCCGAACTCAAGAAAATCACATCCAATGTTGATGTCGGACTTTAAGGCGACTTCCTTTACTGATCTTGGATAAAATCAGGTTGAATCTTCACCAACGATTAGCACCAATAATTTCTATCTTTGACGGAAGAAAGGTTGTCTCGAGGAGGTGGATGGAAAGGATGTGGATATTTTGTGATGGCCAGATAGGTCATCTAGAGTTTTAGAACCTACGTCTGTATTTTGAAGCCTCTAGTACCTTATTTAAGCCTTCCTTGATTTGAGTGCACAATCTGTGTATTTTTTTCAGAAGGCTTTTATGTAAAAAGCTGATAAAATATGAAATTTTTCCTTAAAAATTTATTTGAATTGACTTCGGTCAATGTTTTAAGCAAACGGACTCGGATCCGTATTTTGACAATCCAAGTGGGTCCGTATTGTGATTTGGGACCTGGACGTATGCTCGGAATCAAATTCAGAGGTCCCTAGCTCGAGTTATTGATTTTTGTCAAAAATTAAAAGTTTAAAGCTTTAATGATTTTAACGAATTGACCGATGTTTGAATTTGTTGATACCGGATCCGTATTTTAGTTCTGGAACCTGGTATAATTTCATTGTTATATTCATGACTTGTCTGTCAAATTTGGTGAGAAACGGGTTTGACGTGATTCGACCGACTGGTTGTTGAAATAGAAGTTTTAAAGTTTTCTTGAAAATTTCTTTTGATTTGGTGCTCATTTCGTAGTTTTAGGTGTTAATTTGGCGATTTGGTCACGCGAGCAAGTTCGTATGAAGTTTTTAGACTTGTATGCATATTTGGTTTAGAGTCCCGAGGGCTCGGGTGAGTTTCAGATAGGCTACGGAGTGAATTTTGTACTAAGTAAAGTGCTGGTGTGTTTCAGTTTTGGTTCAGGCCTCAGACCTTGCAATTGCGATGTTAGGCTTCGCATTTGCGACCTCTGTCAAGTTTGCGTTTGCGAGCAACTCCTCGCATTTGGGAAGAGTAGCTGGGGCACCTCAGGTTCGCATTTGCGAACAATACTTCGCTTTTGGGAAGTGGGACTGGGGCAGGCTTGGTCATATTTGCGATCAATTTGGTCGCAATTCCGGAAGATCAATGTTCGCATTTGCGAACAAATCATCGCAAATGCGATGACAACATAAATGCGGAAACTTCACGTTTGCGAAGATTTTCTCACATTTTGCGGGTCGCAATTGCGACATCTGCAACTGATCAAATGGCTGAAAGACGGGATTTTTGTTCATTATTCAAATTTTCAAAACTAGAAAATCCTAGAGGTGATTTTTCAAAGAACTCTTCTTCCCCAATACCCAATCCATTGGTAAGTGATTCTAACCAATTCTCTTTCAATCTTTCATTACATTTCATAAGTTTTCAACCTAAAATCTAGTGTTTTCATGGTGAAAATTGGGGGTTAATAGGAATTGTAAAATTGGGATATAGACATCAAATGAAAGTCGGATTTCAAAACAAATTACATAGCCGGGCTCGGGGTGAATGTGTACTCAGATTTTGGTCCGAATTTCGGGTTTGGAACAAGCGGGCCGGGAGTTGACTTTTATTGACGTTTTCAATAATAACTTAAACTGAATCTTTTGCAATCGTGGGTAGTTCCTAAGGCTTAATGTGAATCGTTTGGTTGGTAATTTGCTAGATTCTATTAGTTCGAAAGCTTGCTTGAAAGGAAAAGTATGGTTGAGCTTTGAGTTGATCTTTGGAGCGAGGTAAGTGTTGATTTTAACCTTGACTTGAGGAAATTAGGAAACTTGAACAATGTGTTATGTGAATTTCATGTGATGCCGCGTATGCGAGGTGACGAGTATTTATACGCCGCCGAATTACTTGTTTTCCTGATTTTTTGTTTTTCCTTAATTATCCCCTTCCCGGCTTTAACTGTTATGTGCTCTAAATGCCTTCCATACTTTAATTGCTACTTGTTAATCATTGTTTCTCATGTTAAAAATGTTATACTTCTTCATGATTTCATGACTTGCTGTTACTTGCCTTAATTGATGTACATGCACCTTCTAATTGTCATTTATCGGACTTGACTTACTGTGTAGTATTACCTATGTGAATTTTCATGTTGTACAATGTTCCTTTTGTTTCAGCTTGGTGTTTATTGATCGTAAAGGTTCATGTGATTTGAAATTTTGAATTATTGATTGACTGTGCATATTGAGTATTTGGTACTGATATGGTAGGATTGGGTTGCACGCCGCAACATGTGAAATAAGGGTGGATTGATATGATGGAATAAGGGTGAATTATGATACTGATATCGTTATACGGTGGGATAGGGTTGCGCGCCCCTATATATATATATAATTTATTATTTTTAATATTGTTACGGTGAAATAAGGGAGGATTACGTGTTGTACGGTGGGACCAGGTTGCGCGTCGCAACAACCTTTGTGTTTCTATTTGCCTCTTTTTTTTTCTTCGATTTGGTTAATTAGCGACTATTCTTGGAAATGAAAACTCCATTTGTTTTACTTTATATTGCGCATTTTCATTGATGTCCCTTCCCCCCCCCCCCCCCCCCCTTCCCTTGCAGTTCAATATCAATATTTTCTTGCTTAACGTGATGTATTGACATCCACAAAACAGAACTTGGATAATATCGCTATCGTTTATGTATCGGAGTTCTCTGTATTTGAATATACATTCTACTTTTTCTTTGAAGATAATATTGTCCATCACCTTTGTAAATTTGCAGTAGAAAATATATATCTCAATGTGAGAACGCCAAAAATATGAGCCATTTGATTTCGTAGAAACTAAACTTTAAAATCTAATACATATTCAATATCAACAATCAAGCACCTTCAGAATCGTCCCAGACAATATTTTGAATCCAACTTTATGTTGCACCATGCCGTTAATTCCATATTTGCGCAGTCTCACCAAAAAATTCATATCATGGTGTAGAAATGTCAAAATTACGAACCGTTTGATTTCTTCAAAAACTTGACTTCAAAATCTATAACATATACGAAATTCTCGATCAAAAAACTCCAGAATCGTCCCAGATAATATATTTGAAATCAACTGTATATTGCACTATGCTATCAATTCCGGATTTGTGCAGTCTCACCAAAAAAATCATATCTTGGTGTAGAAATGTCAAAATTATGAACCATTTGATTTCTTAAAAGTTGGACCTAAAAAACTAGAACATATCCAAAATTCATAATCCAATAATTTCATAATCGTCCCAGATAATATTTTGAAATCAACTTTAGACTACGGCACGTTGACAATTTCAGATTTGCACAGTCTAACCAAACAAATTCATATATCAGTGTACGAACATCGAAATCATGAACCGTTTGATTTTTTCGGAAACCAAACCTCAAAATCTAAACTGTATCCATAATTAATTTGTTTTTATTAAACTCAAATTGTATTGATCAAAAGTATATTTGTACATAGCCGTGTAGCTGCTGACCAGCTACTATCCAGTTAATCGATTGGAATCATACCTTCAGATGAGACATGAATAGCCTTAGAGGATGCAACTTTTCTTGGGGGAGAATTACTCTCTGGAACCTCTAGGAGCTTGCCAGGTGCATGGGTGGATTCTTCTTCCATCAAGATTCCCGCTCTATCTGTTAGCTTGTTGATTCTAGCATTTTGATTTTGCATACACTTGGTCAAGCCAGTGATTGCTTCCGTCAAGTTTGTCAACTACTCCTCTACAGAGCCTTTGTCACCATGGCTTGCGTGATTGTCGTGGGCGATGGAGAATAACATGGATTGTCACACAAATTGATCTTTGATTGGCCCACGCTATGTGGTGTAAGTGGTAGGATCCATCACTTGAAGCATCATCATCTTCCTTCACAACAGAGTACTTGGATCCGGAGAGGTCAAATAGAGCAAGAGTTTTCTTGATCTTTTCAGCAACAACACTTCCTCCTTGTAGTGCGTTTGTGGAAGATCTTTCTCCTTTTGAGGATGAAGATCCGAAAATATGGGTTGATGCGGACGACACTTGGAGTGCTTGTTGTCCTAAAGAGCTTGCTTTGCTCCTCGTAACTAGTTTGAAGCTTCCAAAGGTAACATCGAGGATGCTTCCCATATCAGCATAGAACCTGTAGTTAGCAGCCTTGGTGGAAGTTGAACTGGAGTTGATTTTCTTTGAAGCCCTTTCAATGTTCTTAAGCTTTGATGATTGAAAAGTTGAGACGAGAGGTAGAGATTGTCCCACTAGGCGTGCCAGAATTTATAGACAATAAATTGCGTCGAGAAAATAAAATCAAGACCGAAAAATATTGCAACAGTCGTAGTATTTGATTTCAAATAATATGAGTGTAAAATCTTTATGGATCCTCTTATTCTACTTTTTCAATATAAATTCAAGGGCCTTTGAGCTTGATCTTGAATTTGAATTTGATTTATCCGTCGCGAACACTTGATTATTGCCATGAATTGCATCACGAACAAGTAGCCTTGATATTGAACGCCTTGTGTTTAATTTGACTTCGTTCGTAATCTTGAATACTCAAAATTTGTGTTGAAGTGCTTGAATGCTTGAACACTTGCAGTTTGCAGAGAATTGTGGCCTTTGATTCACGAGCTCCCTTGTGTCTTCTTGTTAGAACTTCTGGTATCTTTTTTGGGTTATGAAGACCCCTATTTATAGTTGTGGGATGGAAGAGTTATGATATGCACAACTCTTTTCAACCAATCAAATTGAAGTGTGACAAAACCGGCCAGAACATGTCACTTGCACACGTGGAGTGATTTCATTAGCCGTTTAATTTGACTTCGTATGCCTTGTAATTTTGACATTTGGCATGATCCTATTGACTTTCCCGTTTGACTTGGCGTGCCACGTTATTTGACACGTGGTACCAAACTGGGCCTCTAGAAAGATGACTTATTGGGCCTAATGAAGTGAGTTTATTATTTGTAGCCCAACTAAATAGGCTATAACACCGTCAATATTTATTGGACTTAAATAATTAATTTAATTATATTAGTCCATAATAATTATTTAAACAAATATATATATTGAATTTAAAACATAATCCAAAGATTTATTGGGTTTAAATTCAATAAATTTTAGATTCCTACCGATGCTATTGTTGATCTATTTAAATTTTAGATCTTTAGGAGAAAAAGAAAGAAAAAGATAAAAGTAGCTAGGCTACCATTACACCAAATAAAATCTCGAAGTCAAATTTATACTTTTCTAGCAAAGCACGTAGTGCTTTAATTTGCTGCAATCTCTACGTCAACGTAACACAAAATTTGTACAACATCTCTATCAAGCTACTTCACCCTCAAATATTAACTACTCAAGAATTGCACCCTTCAAAATTCCAAAGACACTCCTCAAAATCAAAATCAATCTCAAGATTATCTGTACTAGTCGTACAAGAAGAATAGACCCCAGATGATATGACATCCGGTGATAAGGCCGCCGCCATGTGGCCGCCGGAGGCTTCAAATGCTGCCGGAGTACTCAGATGATCATCATTGTCCGGTAGAAAATAATCAGAGTTTGATGATTGTTTTTGATCTTCTATTTTTGGATAGAAAGTACATGATCTTTGGAATACTTCCTCTTTGGTTTCCTCTTTTATTGAGGGAAATGTAGGAATATTATAAGGCTGGTAATTATGATTAACATTTTGGACTGAAGAGTAGTTATTGTTGTTGTTCTGATCAAAACTAAGTACAATAGATGAATCGCCATCAATAGGAGTGTCCAAGATTATTTGAGAAACTCTAGGGAAAGGTTTGCATGTGTGATTTCCATAGTATGTTGTTCGGAACACTGGTGGATTGTCCTGAATTTTCTGCACCTGTTTGGTTGCTTGACATTTTTGATCATATTTATGGGTGCACCTAAAATAGTGCCTGCATATATATTCATTTATATACCAAACATTAATAAAACAAATATAATGCTTAATTACATAACATCACCTACTCTATAATTACATAACTATCTAGATTGAAAAAAAATACTAAGATAAATTATGAAATCAAACCTTGGATAAGTGGAATGGAGGATCTGTTTTTGTCCATATTTTCTCCAAGCATGGCCATCATCCACCAGATCTGAGGATTCTTTTGTGTTTGTTTCTGAAGTTTTCCTGCATGAAATAATTTCCAAATAACTCATGAGGAAATTTATTCTTAAAATAACATTACTTAATTACAGAGTAGATATATTTTAGAGATTATAAAATTTCCTAACACATTGTCATAAATAAACAACTGGTGTAACGATATTTACACTCATTGACTTGTTCTAGATCTCTCTCTACCTAGTGCGCTATATGATTACTGCAATTTAACACAAATTAACTATATGAAAATTATCATTCAATATGGAAAATCTTAATCAATCTTATCACCAAGCATTCATAGAGGGACCACTCCCTTTTTTGTATTTCTAGCATTTCTTCAAGGACAAAGTAGTCAATAACCATCAAGAATCCAACCTAACTTCACAATAATTTACTAGAAGAGAACCAATCAACCAATAAAGACAGTTAAATCCAAATCATAACGTGCATGAGCAACAGGTATACTTTGTCCCCCATCAATTCGTACGGACTAGAGCATTAGACTACGAATTTTCAAAAATAAGTAACTTTTCCATAAATTCTATATTTATATTAAAAAATTTATTAAATATATTTGTAAATATCTAACCGTGAATCCAAATATCATTAAATATTAATTTGAAATTAAGATAAAAACTAATAAATTTCAAATCCTGAATTCGCTTTGCCATGAACATAAAGAGACGAAATATCCTTGGTGGAAAAAATTTTGAACCTTCACTAAAACAGTATAGTAAAAAAAATCACCTTCTCTTGTAGCATCCTCTTCGATCTTTCAATGATGGAGTACTCTTGCAACTTCCACTAGAATCTTCCGGCGACTTAACTTCGGCGGTATGCTCATTGGACTCGCCGGAGTTTATCACGGAAAGAGTCTCACAAAATGAATTCATAATTTTTCCAACTAAATCCTCAGCCATAATGGTTGAAAGAGGTTTCTTGATTATCTCTTTTAATTGTCGCGTAAATTCCTTGCCACGAAGTAACCCGTCGATTGCCCTTTTCAGATCAGCTGATGACTTTTCCGGCAGTGGAGACTCCATGTAATATTTCGTTGTTTTTATTAGGAAGCAACTAGATAAGAAACATGAGGGCATATATATGTAAGAAAAATGTGAATTCTTAGTAAATTAATGGAAGCTTAGAAGGAAAATTCGCCTTAGCTTGTGGAAAATACGAACCCCACGCGCATTAGTGGAATCTTTTGCTTTTCACTCAAGTGATTAAGACAATGATGGATCAGGTTCATGAACCACTGGACCACTTTGGACGTGCATGAAAATTTGTGCAAATATTGTGTCAATTGATGTGCCACGTTTGATTAAGCTTACGAGTTAATACCTTCAATCTAAACTATACAATATAAATCAATTTTCTATCTAAATTATCGTCTGTCCTTCAAATAATTTTTAAAATTTACCGTATGGCAATTCATGTGGATATTTAATTATGTTAATCTTAAAAATATACTTAATCAATATATGTTAATCTAATTACGTGGAAAAATAAAAAAGAAAATTTTGTTCGGTCAGTCATTTACTCCTCTCAAAGTATGGTCTCTTTGCTCTCATCGGAGAGGAGAGATACCTTCTCTAAGTAGCGATTCTCTTTATTAATCAGGGTTTCTACCATCACTATTAGAAATTCAGAAAAAAACGATCAACAATTTGCGACTAAAGTTGGTCTGTCAAAAAAAGCGACCAAAGTTGGTCGCTAAATTGGAGAAAATTATTAAATAATTATTCTAAATACATTAGCGACCAAGGTTGGTCGATAATGTGGTCAAAATGTTGACCAGACTGGTTAGACTTGCTTGGTCAAAGAAATGTTGAAATTAGCGACCAACTTTGGTCGCTAATGTGGAACCCAGTTATAAAATTTTGATAATTATATTATTATTTAAAAAAATTATAAAATATAAATAAATATAATTTAAAAATAGCGACTATAGTTGGTCGCTTATCAAAGGGGGAGCAGATAAAGACCAACTTTGATCGCTAATTTGGGACTCAGTTCTAACGTTTAACAATTATATTATTATTTTAAATATTATATAAAATATAAATAAATCTGATTCAAATTTAGCGACCAACTTTGGTCGCTAATTTTAATTTCTGGATAATTAGCGACCAAAGT